>OZ024807.1:26789376-26809376 GCA_964017045.1 Omphiscola glabra | reverse complement strand
ACCCAGAAGCGTCGTGTCACATAGAAGTAACTATATATTTAAGTTTTCAATTTATAATCCATGCAAAATAAATAAAGTACATAATATTATTAATTATATTTAAATATATATTAGTGCATCTTTAGTGTTACACTAAATTGATACATTTCTTTTTAAATCTTGAACTGATTCACAGACTCAATCAATGATTTTGAAAGCATTTTCAACATCTTTTAAAATGATGGATTTACAAGACCCAATGCATTTTGAATCAAAATGTTTTGTGACAATACCGATTGTTAACATGAGCCCCGGTCACAATGAAATACTAGTGACAATGTACCCCAATATGACTGGTGAGACAATGGATGAAGAGTTTTCTACTAAATATACTCATTTAATCACATTAGGTAAGAATCGTTTAAGTTGGTATAGTCTATTAAGTATACATTATTTTCAGTATCATCATCATCATCAGGTCCCGTAGTCCTTCGACCGTTTGGGCGCCACAGATGACATGCACACTATTCTTCTCCATTCCTCTTGGTCTTCTGCCCTACGCATATCATCGCCTAGTTGTAATCCCGTCCATTCTTTGATATTATCTTCCCATCTTTTTCTTTGTCTTCCTCTTTTTATTATTTTCATACAAACTTTTAATGCGTCATTAATAATATTATAGGTGTGTGTGTATATATATATGTATGTAAAAACAATAAATGTATGTATGTATGTCTCATATGCGCTCCAATATATCATTCATGAGATTGCGCCAAAAGTTTAATTAGTTGTTGGCTACCTACCCGGACATTTAACTGAGTCATTACAACATTTATAAATTGTTCCGTTTTCGGCCGTTGACCTTTAATTTGTTTTGTTTTTTCTTATACGAGCTTTGTAAAAAAATATTTCCATCTGCACTCCTACACCATTTATCCGAATGCGCTTAATCTTTGGTGAGATGTTGCGAGCACGCCCACTAAGGTTTGGTTATAGTTATAACAGTTTTAAATTATTTCGTTTTGAGCAAGGAGCCTCATATTGTTTTTTTTTTCTAATATGATATATATAAATATAGATTCAAACCGTATGCGCTCCTACACCGTTCATGCGATTGTGACAAAACTTTAATGATTTGTTTTCTATAAGCTTGCGCATTTTACAGAGTCATTATTATTATTATTATTTGTTGTCTTATATAGCGCAGTACCCCAGGCTAGGGCTAGGCTCACCGCGCAGTACATACAAATATTAAAAAAGAGACACTGGTGATTTTAACATAAAATACATATATATAATAAAGAACATATTTATAGAGACATTACAACACTTTTAAAATATTTCGTTTTGGCCGTTGGCCCCAAATATTTTTTTTCATATATGGGTTTTGTAAAAAAATAATTTGCGTCTGTTCTCCTACACCATTTAGCCGAATACGCTAAAACTTTGGTGACATGTTGCGAACACGCCCACAAAGGTTTCTAAATTATTACAACCGTTTTAAAATATTCCGTTTTCAGCCAGGGGGCTCATGTTCGTTTTTTCTTATATGATCAATATAAATATAATTTCAAACTGAATGCGGTCCTACACAATTCATGCGATTGCGACAAAATTTTATTTAGTGGTCGTCCATAATCTTGCGCATTTTACTGAATCATTACAACACTTTTGAAATATTCCGTTTTGGCCGTTGGCCCCAAAATATTTTTTTCTTATCTCAGATTTGTAAAAAATTATTTCGGTATGCGCTCCTATAACCTTCATCTGAATGCGATAAAACTTTAGTCAGATGCTTTTCCCACACCCGCAAAGCTTTTTTGAATTATTAAAACCGTTTAAAAATAGTCCATTTTGAGCCAGGGCCCTATGTTCTATTTTTGCTATATGAGCTATACAAATAGAATTTCAAACAGAGCTAATGCATGGATGGATATATTTTTAATCGAATTCAAATAGCGACATTAAATTGTGATTGTGACATAATAAGTAGGTTTCTGAAGTAAATACAACACTTTTAAAATAATCCGTTTTTGGCCGTTGGCCACAAAATCATTTTTCTTTTCTTATATGAGCTTTGTAAAAAATAATATCCGTATGCGTTCCTATACCATTCATCAATTTGTATTAAGAGCAGAGAAAACACGTTTTTGCATGTTTAGTGTAGAGAGTATTTTCTTGTTTTTATAAATACGCTTGAATTTTGTGATGTATTTTAGAATCGGATATAACTTTGTAAACGTGCCGTGATTTTGAATAGCAATTATGTAGTAATACATCTATTATATAAGAATGATCTATGCTGACCGTAACTCCAAAGAACCGAAACGATTTAAATACGTTCCCGTTTTTAAAAACAATCTTAGTTATTTTCTATTATTTTACAGAAATCAAATAAATTGTAATCTGCAAAATATATTATATATTCCCTTTCATTTTATTAACATTTTAAGTATTAATAATATAAATTACAAATAAATTTGGAGTAACAACTAAGGAACTATTTTAAGCACTTTATATGTGTTTGATAGTTATGAAATTTCATTTTAAAAAATATGATCAAATAATTACACTGCAATCACATTTATCGGGAAAATCAAAACATTTGTTGTTTTTAGTGCGTTTTTTTAGTACGTTCCTAATATGTCGTAATAAAATTAAAATTAATTTGTTCTAAATAGTTACGCAAATGACTTCATGGCGCAAATTGCCTATTTAGTCTATGCAAAAAGTTCTCTGATTTAATAACAGCGCGTAATAAAATTGATAATGTATTTCCCCTTTCCTAAAAGTAACATTAATAAATGTAATAGATTGCCTTTTACATTGATAAAATTGTATAAAATTAAATGCAACTTTAGCTTTTTATTTTAACATTTAATACGTTTTTAATTTTATTCTTTCAGAAAATATACTTTTATGAAATGTGTTAAATAATTTTAAAAAACGTACATTTTATATACACTTTTAATACGAAAATGCCGTTTAAACGAAACCACATATCCATTAAAATTCACAAATGCACTTATCAAAATAAGAACAAAGCATTTGAAATGCACAACAATTGTGTTTGCGTAAATAAGGGTATTACAAGCCCGTGGATGATTTTATTAATTTCTTTAAAACTTTGTTTGGGGGAGGGAAAAGATGCGCAAGGCAGCACACTATACGTCTCAGAATGAATTTGACAAATAATTAACCTTCTTAGTTACATATATATGTGGGTTAAGAAATGTTACGTGGATGACAATTTCTTTAAATCCAATGATATTAAAGTTGTGAAAATAGATGCTATATTCTCATTTTACCAATTAAGAAAATCAAAGACGTTACCAAAACGTAAATTCATTTACAAAAGTATATCCATGAATATCAAAACCAATTCATTTTACAAAAAATAACCAGTTTTGGACCGGGGGCCCTATAGTAGTCTTTTTTCAAATATGAGCTATTTACAAATAATTCCCGTATGCTTTTTTATACCATTCATCTGAATGCGATAAACTTTCAGAGAATTGTTGTGTGCAGGCCCTCATTAGGTTTCTAAATAAGTACATCCATTTTACAATATTCCGCTTTGGGGCGGGGACGTTAAATTCTTTTTTTTTTCGTATATGATCTATATAAATATAATGTCAAACAGAGCTATTGCATAGGTGGGTGGAAATAAATTAAATATTAACTGCGACATTTCATTTTGTATATGTGACTTAATAAATAGGTTTCTGAATTAGTACAAATATTTCACAATATTCCTTTCGGGGCCAGGGCCCTAAATTTGTTTACATGTAAAAACGGACTCATTTAAATATAATTTCAAACAAAGCGATTGCATGGGTGGATCAATCGCTACAAGTTTAAGGACTCAATTTGGAAAATCCATGCTTCCCACACGGACAGCGGCTTCGAAAAACCTTCTAATTAATTCGAATACGCACCAGACGGTAAAGGAAATGTGTATATTAAAAGTACTTACAAAAAACATTATTAAAACACAAACACTTCTTTATTTCGATGAGTGGCATTGCAACTCATTCTGGAAAATCTTTAGTATATATATATATATATATAAATATATACATATATATACATATATATGATATACACATTGTTTGTATTAGTTATATATATTTGTATATATATATATATATATATGTATATATATGTATATACATATATATATATTATGTATATAAGTATGTAGATGTATATGTATATCAATATATATATATAATAAAACAGTTTGTATATCATTTTTTGTAATTTTTACCAAGTAACAAGTAAATTTAAGACTACTGAATTTACATGTTTATTTAATATTATTATTTTTTTTTAATCCACTGGATGCAGAGTACCCTAAAGCTACATTTGACTGCCCGTTAATAGTTCAAGAAAGTACAGAAGTAACGTGTAAATGTGAAAACACTGAAACACGCTTGACAAAGGTTCATTCCGTTTGGTTCTCAAACATAAGTTATCCTAGTTTTGACAACAATCTTCTTAGGTTTACAGCATCGAGAAAGAAAAAAAATAAACAAGGTATTTATTTTGCAAAGCCTTATGTATTTTTCAATGTAACTTTAAGTTTTAGAAGTTCTTTATTTTACTATACACCCATACCTCGCTTTACGGCCTAGATACGTTCCGGAAAAGTTGGCCGTATAGCGAAAAGCCGTATAATGAATCAATAATTTTGATATAAAACCATACAAATTTAATTTGACCTGTTCCAATTTTTGTTTAAAATAATATAGTCGTTATTTCATAAATCATTTTATTCTTTTCATTTCCTATAAAAATAAAAGTACAAAACATTGTAATAGTAAACATAAATAACAAAAAAAATAAACATATACATTAACAATAAAAATATAACATTAAATATAAATTAGACTCTTTGCCAATGATAAAATATTCTTTAAAATGTTCTGTCTGACTCTCTAAAAGAATCCTGGCAACCAGTTGTTCCTCTGCTTTAAGTGAAGCATACAAAAAATCTCTATAACTGTGCTAAAATATTAATATAGTTCATGGCCGTGAACAACTTATACTATTGAAAGCCTTGTTTTTGTATTTTTGGGGTTGGTGTGGTGGGATTTGCAGCACTAATGGGGACTCTTATAAAGTGCGTTACTAGCATGCATGGTCTGTCAAATTTTGAGCCTCACCACCAATTGCTCGATAGTACATTGTATATTTGATTTATACGAAATACTTTGTTTTTAGGGTTTTGTAAAATTTGAATTATAAAATTGAATTTATTTAAATTTTGCTACACGTTTTTTTTTTTTTTTTGCATTCACTTTATCTTTATAAAGAGCGAATAGTTGTCAAATATCAGTCTAATTTAGATATTTCCAGCAGGTGACTGACATTTAAGAAAGGAACTTAAGTTCTGAAAATTAATTTAGGTTTTTTATTCAGGACTTAAACAGGTAATGTTTTTGATGGATTCCTCTGGGTAAAAATAAACTATTTCCTATTAAAACAAGAAGTTGAAAAAAAAAGGCACATTGATTTTACACAAACGTTTCTTGAACTTTTCATTATACAATGTTGATGTTTTAAATAAATACTTTTAAACTAATAATTTATTATAATTAAATATGTTTCAAAGATACATATTTATGTTAACCCACTTAAATTAAACAAAGCTTAAAAGAACTGTTATAAACAACACTATGTATTAAACAAGTCTTTCATAAAAAATATTAGTTTAGCCTAATCTGATATCATTATATACTGGCATGGGGCAGTGCTAAAGTATATCAATGACCGTTACAAAAAGTATATTTACCATGCATATATTGCACGAAATACCATTATGGAACTCACTGAAGTAGGCACAAGGGACTGACCAACTTCGTTAACTCCTCACTCACATACTTTTAATTCGTACCGCTATGCTTGAATGACAGTTCTTATCTCATGACAAAGATTAGAAACAGTGGGAAGAAATAGATGATTAAAAAAACCTGTTTTTTTTAAATTAATAAAATATACCATAAACACGTTTTATAACACTTGCCATTTGGCTAATATATTTTTATAATTGTATACAAATACTGATCCTAGTTTTCTCTAAGTAAATTTCAATTGTATGTGCTGATTTAGTGTATTTCATTTATTTTATAACATTTAGTGCACTATAATTTTCAATTTTTAACAAATACAAATTTAGTCAATGATTTGTACATTAAAATAAAGATTAAAATAGTATTTTCTGTTGCAAATAACATTTTCTTTTTACATATTGAAATCCAAACAAATTGCATTAATATAATAAGGAAAACTATTTTTTTTCCTAAACAGCATTTTACTGCCAAGTTTTGAACTATTATGGTTGGAAAAATTCAACTATCTTATATTCGCCTACAATTATTGGTAATATTTTATTTAACAAGTCTTTGTTATTGTAGACATTTTGTTTGCAACACCAAATAAATTTAGATTTAAAATAAACATAGTGATATATTTAAGCTTACATCGTGATTGAATATAATTTTCAATATAGCCTTATAAATTTACAATTATGTGTAATGTGTAAATAGTCTTTTTTTTTATTGTAAAAGTAGATAAACAAATAATAAAAGTGTATGGTAGCTTCCTGAAATAATAGCTATTTCATGTAATATTTGATATTCCATTTATTGTGTTTGTCTTTTTAAGGTAAATTTCATGGATTTTTTTGCAATCAAACACGACAAGTAAACAACTTTGTTCTGATCTGCACAATTGAAAATGTTTATCCCGCTGCTCTTTGTCTATTTGAAATAATCAACAGTAATGTGAGATTTTTAGTTTGTTTGCTTGTTGTTGTTTTTTTATTCATACTGTTAATTTAGTTAAAAAAGTAATTTGTTACTGCATTATTAAGAAAAAAGTTATATGACATATTTATATATATTGTGTGTGAGAAAATAGTATCGAAATAAATTAAACGTTTCTATTAATGTCTCTACCAGCTCATACATTAACGGCCATATCTAATTTTAAAAAAATGTGCAAACAGATAATATTTGAAAAGAGAATCGGCACGCATATCTATTATTACTAAAAATAACTTTTTGGGATTGTGATTCTGGGTCTATTCGACTTCGTCATCTTCGTTCTAGCGAGGGGGGGTGTCAAGGGGGGGGGGGGGGCAGGTGCGTCATTTCAGTTAATTTTTTTTTGGGGGGAGAGTAACACCAACACTTTGTCAGCTTCTTAATTTGTATATTACGTGAGGCGCAAAAGTACATAGCATTTAAAATAAAACTTGCTAAATAAAAAAAAGGGGTAGATTCGTATATTCATATTTTAAAAACTATAAGGGCCCCTGGCGTGCCTATTGCCAGTTAAGGGCTAATAAAAATGTTATTTTATGTTAAACGTTTCGTATGGTCTAGTTTCACATGACATAATATAAAGTTTCTTAAACCACTGAAAGCTATTCCTTACTAAAATGAAAATTCATAACAGAATTAAATACTTAATTTCGAACAATCAAAATTCAATATTTCTTTTTGAAATTGTGTTCATAATTACTTTTATTATTGTTTCTCGTTAATTTTTAAAAAAAAATTCTTTTAATAAATATTTATTTATTAATATTTTTTTTTTAAAAATGTATATATTATTATTATCAGTATAAGAGATTATCTTTGAATGTAAACACCGATAGCTTTCATATAACAGGTGTATTTTGTTATGTTTTCTTACTTAACAATAAAATAAATAATTATATCCTTAGAATTTAAGAAAAAGGCTGTGCGAAGTCGGGTAGAAGAGGTCACAAAACTCGTAATTTTTCATACAAAATATAAGTATTTATAAACGTAAATTTTTGTGAATGATGGCAACTAATTTTTTTTAAATCTTTGGTGCAGTGTCTTATTTCCCCGGCTCCCATTATGAAAGACATTGCTTTAACATAACTACTTTTATTAAGATCATTTTTTTGTTCTATCTGATCTTTTTGTTTATTTGCAGGCGTTTAAAAAAAAAAAGATAATAATTGAGATGTATCAAACGAAATTAGAATTTAACTTAAGGCTATAGATTTCTGTTGCGCAGGATACTTTTTTAAAAATAGAATGTGTTTATTTTTACATAGTAAAATTATACGTTAACTTTGCGTTCATCCAAAAGGTACATCATTTACATGCAATGGGTGACATTACCTATTCAACAGAAACAATATCAGATGACCCAACCTATTTTAAGAGCAGTTGCACATTATTTATATTATTCGGTAATTTAAGCCATGGTAATTAAGCTATCGTCGCTACAATGTACCCCAATATTACTGGCGACGAGAGTGACATCAGATTTGGGACTAATCTATCAATTGTTATAACAGGTGAGTTGATAAACTTGTTATTTTTTTTTAAAAATAGATTATAATTTTAAATATTACCACTGCAGGTTTAACATGAAACCAATTTTTGTACTGCGATATTACGAATTTTATTGCCACTTACTTAAATAAATGTACGACTTTTGTACATATTGTACATCAAGAGGCCTTTAAAAAAATATTTAAATTATAGTAGGGGCGTTGGGGATGTTTTAAGCTTAAAAAATCAATAGTTGCATGGTATAAAATATGTACATAAAAACAAGACACCAACGAAAGGACATATTTTTATGTACTTTATATTTAGGTTAAAGTAAGCAATACTGAAACTATTATTTAATCAACCTTAAGTATTAAGTTCTTAAAGTATATATTTCTATTGTTTATTGTAGATTCTTTAGAAACTAGCAGTGCAATATATGCCGTATCAACTTATATAACAAGCTTAACATCTGTTGCTGTTGGCTTTTTCATCATTGTAGTACTTTGTATAATTGTTTGGTGCCATAAATCAAGAGGTTAGTGAAGTTACGAGTTATAATATGGTATCGCTTCTGCACGCATAAATCAACCTTAGAATATCAGCATCAAAACATTAACAGAACTCACATGTTTAAAGTAAGTTAATAATATATGAAATGTAAGTACAATCTAGGCATATTTTATATTTATATATACAGCTATTTTAGACATGCATCCTTTTCAATGAGTTTTTATTGATGGCTGTATTAGCCTTTTGATGTTCAGGATCTTTTTAAGGCTAGTGTTTATGATGATCTGTACTATCTGCGTAATGCTTGCTGTTGTTCTACAATTTTGGTTCCATTTATTAGGTTTGTTTTACATTTGTGTTTAAGATTCTGCTTTTGGTGTTCAGAGTCAGCTCTTTTGACCCACATAGTTACTTAAATGGATCATTCGATGATCTAGACTTTTGCATTCTAGACCTGAAGATCATTTTGGATCCACGATTTATGTTGATGGTGCTGCTTAAGTGTGTAAAGGCCTTCACTTCTTTCAGTGCATAACCTGCCTGAACAATGCTCTTGATTGGCTGAGTTTTCCGCGATGTTTATTGTCTTGCTCTTATTTATATTTTATGTCCACGTTGTGTTTAAATGGTTGCTACGTCAATGTCATCTGCAGAGCGTAGGTCATTCAGTCGGTCCCAGAGTGTCATATTGTAATACATTCCTCTTTGTTGTCTAAGGATTTTTTACATCATTCAATCAATGGCTAGGATGAATAGAAAGGGGGCAAGAGAGACATCCTTGTCTGACTCCTGTTTCCACATTAAAGGCATTCTGAGACCAGCTTCATGTTTTATCCTGCATTTCATTTCTTTATGATATCGCCTTCCCCAATGGAAATTCAATTTTTGAAATATTGATCATAAGTTTATTACGTATTTTAAATATAGTTTTATAAAAAAATTGACTCAGTATTGACATTCAGAGTATTAGCATCTTGGCACTTGCGAATTACTTCAAATTATTCCTTTTGTATTATTCATATAAAAAAAACCCATTCCATTGCGTGGAAAATCTTTGCCGCTACATCATTCAATAATGTAGGACTAAAATAATCCAGAACAAATGTTCTATACTAAATATAACTCATGTTAACACATTTAGTAGTGCGATGTACCAAAACATTCATTCAACTACTCTAGAATTATTATTTACTATTACTTTTTGTGTAAAGTAACTATGTAATAGGTATTTTTAAAAGTAATAGAAAAAAGCAAACTGTATGTGAATATATTTGTATAACGTTCTTTCCCCTGACAGGGCGATGTATCATATTTTATTTCCTTACTAATTTCTAATTTAGGTTCCGGAGGTTATATTGTTGTTGTTTATAACAAAAATTAAATTTATAAACCTTTCCAAAGTACATAAAGTAAGAAATATATTTGACATTATTCGAGGAAGCGGTTTCCACGTATTGCACAGACATATCTTTTTAAGATAATAACATGATTTTCGTCAAATTTAGCATAATTAAGTAGTATCGAGATAGTGACGGCAAAAAAAAGTTTTAATACATTTGTTTTGTCTTTTTTTTTTCCTACTCTTCAGTATCTTCGACTATTCTAGGCACGTGTACTTCGTGCATTTCTAAGGATAAAACGGATTATGATGATATCAACGATGGATATATCATAGCTCTCTATGGGGTTTATCCAGAAGATGAACAGCGTCATGACGATGGATACAAAACTGTCAGAGACAGTGTACCAAAAACAGAATTGCATGGTGAATCAGATAATAATACCGATGTGTATGAAACTATTGATGATGACTTTATAGTTCAGGTACACAGAATCAGGAATGCTAGTGTCGAAAATGTTTAAATATCTTAAGAATGATATTACAATGTATTGAACGTTATTTCAAGAAAAACAAAAAGCAGTTGGGTTGATGGAGCTTGTTAAAGGCTGGGTAACCACTAATTTTGTTTTCCCTCTAATACGAAAAAAGTAACAAAACAACACACACACACAAAATCTGCAGAACACAAGCATTTTAGGATGTATGCAGTGGTACGAAAAAGTGTCGTCAAGGAAAAACATCCTAAGCGCCATCTGGTTTCGCAGTTACCAGAATACTTGTTAATAGGTGTACTGAATCAACGTCACACATGCTGTTTAACAGACTATAAATAAACCTACTGTTAATTATCCGTTTTTTTTGCAGGTGGCCAGTACGTTAGTTACGGCTGGTGACTTAGTTAGATATTAAATAGGGATGTTTACTATTTATAGATAACCTTAGAACACGTTTCCTCAAATACGGAAGTGGTCTTAACCAGAGAACTGATTAATTCAACAATCCGAAATGATGATAGTTTATTCAAAAGGTGTCTATTTGATTGAAATTTAAGTTAACTAAAAGTGAGTGAATTTAACATCAATAATATAATTTTAATGCATGCATATATATATTTATGGACATTTTTAATCAAATGTTTATCTTTTTTTTTGGTCATTTAATACAAATGCATAAGTAATGTGTCAGAATCAAATTATGTGTATCTTTAATGTAGTTTACCGTTTTCATAGTCAAACAAAATTGAAATTATTTAATCTATTCAGTGACTATTCATTATGGTATATAGGCATTGCTTTTAAATTATTTGTTTTTAAAAAATGTAGACGATCTGTGTTAGTGCTATTTGTAATTTGATTAATCATAAAGTTAGTTTTTTTTAACCTAATTAAAAAACATATGAACATAAATGACCAATTTGTTAATACCTTAAAAAAGCAGAACAGACGTTAAAATAAAAATAAATCAATACAGAAATATTTTAAATTTTGAAAATGTACATTTATATGCATATTACATTTGTCCACATTTTTAAAGTTTCTAAACATATCTTTTAAAAATAAAGAATCGTACAAATACAGAAACATAAGTTACATTATAAAAAAATGGACAAAAAAAGAAAGTAAGTATATATGTTACGGTCAAAGCCCGAAATCGGCTAAATCGGGAACTGGCCAGCCAAATCGAGAAATGGCCAATTTCCCCTCACATTGACCGGCCAAAATCCGATCTTTTCTTGATTTTGGGATTTGGCCAGCCAGTTGGCGAAATGGCTTGGGGCGATCGGCCAAAGGCGGGAGAAAAAGGCTATGAGCAGATTTTGGGGGTTTGTATACCGTTATGATATTCAAATTACACTCACACCTCGCTTTACGGCCTAGATACGTTCCGGAAAAGTTGGCCATAAAGCGAAAAGCCTTATAATGAATCAATAATTTTGATATAAACTCATACAATTTAATTGGATCTGTTCCAATTTTTGTATAAAATAATATAGTCGTTAGTTCATAAATCATGTTATTCTTTTCATTTCCTATAAAAATAAAAATACAAAACATTGTAATAGTAAACAGAAATTTAAAAAAAATAAACATATACATTTAAAAAAAGAAATCATATGCACATATTTATACATAAAAAAAAATATTTAGAAACTTTATAATCTGATGAACATTAACACGAAAAATCATCTGCCATCCTCACTTTCCGCTGTTGTGGATAGACCCCGTTGAAAATATTGGTGCAAAGTTGTCTGCTTCGCATTGCTTTCTGTTTCTTTTAAATGAGTTTTGTAACAAGCAATTGCTGAATTTACTCCTCTAGACACTATAGCGCTGCGTTCTTCGTCGGGATCATTTTGAAGAAGGATTTCATTCCCTGCTCAAAATATGAAAGTGCATTTGATAGGTTCTTTGCAGTTAGCTGATGGCCGTATAATGAAACATCGTGGGCCGTAAACCGAAAAAGTGCCATAATTTAAAAAGGCCGTAATAGCTAAATACCTTATAAAAGCGGGCGTATAGCGAGGTATAGGTGTACATTGATTTTATTATACAAAATTACCAAAATCGGTAAAATTAGTTTATTATAGTAAATTATCAATCTCTATTATCACTTGTTACAACATGATGAGCTTCAATGAATTTCGAATTACACAACAGTTTGTTATTTTTACATTTGCAATGATTTGTTGAGCACTTGATAGTGCGATGGCATCGAGTGTTGCCTTGACCGGTCATTGAATGTGAAGAAGCGACGGTTCGTAGTGATTTTTTTGCTGTGCCTACGGATGCCAATGTGAATAGTTTCTCGCGCAGAGTGGAAAACTAAATTTTGGAATACTGTTTTGAGAAAACCGCGTTCTTTTCGTAGGTTGTAGACAGCGCCCTCGACGTTCATTAGAACTGTAAGGACGCTGCGTGGATCGCCACGACCTCTGTCAACATCTGGACACTAGTGGATTACCGCAACCTCTATCAACATCTGCTATACGGATGCGTACACTATCTCCAACTTTCGCTAATGGGAATTTTGCATCCTTCTGCGTCATTAATTATTCCACAAATTGCGTGGACATCGTTGCCGCAACATCCACAACAACGACACTCTTTTTCGCACACATTACACATAATCTGTTCGCATTGTTATTAGTCTTGCGTCAGCACATCGAAAATTGGCCCATGATTTCACGGTACTTCGGGAAGTGCCCGGCCAAAGTAGCATTCACACAACAATTTCAAGTACATCGGACATTGGCCAAACGCCTCTGCCAATGTGCGAAATGGCCGGCCAATTCGGGAACTGGCCGCTCGTCGGGAATATACATGTCAATTCTTTTAGTTTATTGAAGTCTTACATGGTAGGAAAAAGGTCATACATGTACATATAATATCTATATATAGGTTCAGTGAAAAAGACTCTGTAACAGACTACAACAGTGGCATCAGAGTCATTTTAGAGAAACATGCACCTCTGTCCACACGGCGCGTTACGGATCACCCTTCCGCCCCATGACTTACACCCGAAATAAATGACGTGAAGCAGAAGTAGCGATGTGCACAACGGAATAGGTAGTAGTCTTGCTTGACCGTGCACCGACGAATCTTTTTCTATCACAAAGAACGAACTAAGAAGTTTTTCCGTGCCGCTAGGACTGAATATGTCAGTCACCAGATTGTAGATTGCAGCTAAAGTATGGACTTATTTCGTATTGTTGGCCAGTTGACTGGTAAACAGAAGGACACATTTTTGTAGTCGAGCTGCCAGATGATGTAAGTAAGCTCTTTATTACGAAAGTTACGAAGATCAGGGTGAGACTTGACACTTGCAAAGATGCTCCCGAATTTTTTCTGTTTAACGGCACTCCTATGAGCGAATTTGTGGAGGTCGCTGAATGGTATTTGAAAAAAATCATTGTTGAATCCCCAAGAAAGTCATGTTTGCTCGACCCTCTTCCGGCAGGGCTGTTGTACGAATGTTTGGATGTAATAGTCCCTATCATAACTAGTATCATACATCAGTCTTTGAAAACTGGTATTGAAAGCAAATATCGACCCGAATGTGTTGTAAAATTATCGTCCCGTCTCTAATCTACCATTTGTATCAAACATGTTAGAGAAAGTCGTTCTCCGCCAGCTCCTGGATCACCTCATTGAGTGTGACTTTTTGGAGCCTTTCCAGTCAGCATACAGGACGCATAACTCTACTGAGACAGCCTTATTGCGAGTCGTAAATGACCTTCTGTCGTCTTGTGTTTAAGGGCCAGGTATTCCTTTTGTCGTTACTTGATTTATCGGCAGAGTTTGTTACGCTTAACCACGGCATACTTCCCAGAAGTCTGTAAAAAACGTTCGTTTTCATCGATTAGGTCCTGAGATTGTTCCGCTGGTATCTGACAAATCGTGTCCCATCAGTTATCGCAAACGGCCTAACCTCGAAGAAATCCACTTTGAATTCGGAGTAGCCCAGGGCACGGTCTTAGGCTCGGTGCTTTTAACTATGCATGTTCAGCCCCTGAGTGCAGTGATCAAGCAGTTTGACATGGTATGTCACATGTTCGAGAATGATACGCAACTTCAGAAATCCGTGATCCCCTTTCAGTTCCCTAAAATTCTTAGTATGAAACAGAAGGCAATGTAGTCAGTTAAGAACTGGATGACAATAAACAAGCTCAAATTGAGCGATACAAATACTTAGCTGATCACCATTGCTACCGCTCAAAAGCTAAAATCCTTAAATCACACATCGCCCCTTACACTCTCAGGTATGCAGATTTAATTACTCAAACACTGTAAAATAGGGTGTCTACTTAGAAAGAACACATTCTATGGAAAATAACATTTACTTGCTTGTAAGGTGATTTTTCTAGGGATGAGCAGAATTATTCATATCATACCTTTCTTAACGTTTTATTCATCAGAGAGACTGATTTCTGCATTCGTGCTATCACGCATGGACTACTAAAGTGCTCTCATGGTGGGTCTACCAGCTACGCTCTTGGATAAAATTTAAAAAAAACATAATCATGCGGCTCGCATTATTCTTTTTAAATTTACACTCGACCAGGCAAAAACACTTCTAAGAGAACTGCATAGGCTGCCGGTCCGCGTTCGCATAGTGTAATAAATTGCAACTCTGTGCTACCGCTGCTTTCATGACCTGGCGCCATTTATCATAAAGTGCTCATGACGCCTTATGTTTCCACTAGACAACTCCGCTAATCCGAAACTCTCGATACCGCATGTTCGCCTTTAGAGTTATGGCAGGCGCACTTTCATATTTGCTGGCCAAACAATTAGGAACGTACTTCCTGTCACTCTCAGCAACAGCCAGACATTGGAGTCATTCAAAACCGTTTTGAAAACACATATATTTCGTAAACACCTGCTGGGTGATTGTGTCTACCATCTTTTCCAGGTAGCTATTATCTTCTAGATGTATATTGGCTTGTGCAGTTTATGTTTGCAAAGGATCAAAGACTTTGAATTCGTATGCTTGTATGTAGTTTTTGTAATGATGGGTTTTGTAAATGTGGAAAAATATCGATTGTTTCAATTCTCTTTTAATATGGTTGACTTTGTACGCGCATCGAGCCTTTGGGGATGACGCGTGATTTTTCAAATAAACTTTATTATTATTATTATTATATTTTACATGTGTGTCTTTTGTTTGTTTTTTTTTGGGGGGGAGGGTGCGGGGTAAATTTTCAAATAAATAATCCATAATTTGAAAAAAAATACGAAAAGTCATACTTAAAGATTTCAATATGTGCCTATGGAAGTATTAATAATACTGAAAGGTATATCAGAAAAAGGTGTTTAGTATACATAAAAATTGGGTCTGTGTATTTCCTTTTCTTGTCGACATTTTATATTACCTCGACCACATTATCTATCACATTTATTTACCTTAAAAGATACTTACTGTTAAAAAATTAAAATAATATATCATTTTAAAATAAAATAAAAATATTTTTGGATTAAATGGATCTATGAAACTATTTTCCAGCTATTATATAAGTTGACGAAAGTGAGTACATCCAATGGACTATTTCATTTGAATTATTTGGGTGCACAGCCATGACAAAAAAATACCATCAGCATTAATATAAAATGTCAATTGAATTTTTGTTGTTGTTGTTGTTGCATTCATATATATTGATATGCACTTAACTTACAAAAAAAAACTGTAATAATGATTTTTTTTTTTTACACACTACAGTTACTTAATATATTAAATATATCATTAAATAGAAAATCAACTAAGTTAATGATTTTTACACCTTCGTAAACATGTATTATTCCTGCATTGTCAAAGATTTCGATCTGTGGTTCTTAAATGTGTCCATAGGGGTGCCGAAAGGACGTTTTATGGGTTTCTGTGGAAAAGACATTTTTTTAAAGTAAATTATTTACGTCAAAGACGGTTTGACACTATGTTTGTTTTGTTTTTGTTTTGTGTCGCTGACAAGAAGAAGGCGATGAAGTAAATTCTATATTTCACAGCAAGAAGAGAGACAAACCATTGGAAATACATTTCGAACAGATCAACCAAATTTCAAAAATAATACATATAAACTTAGGTATACTCTGTAAGGTACCAACAGTAGGACGTATTGACTGTAAATGAGCCGCAGACTAAAATGATTAATTTGCCTTGCTTTTAATCAAAACCGATGGCCTGAGTGTATGATATGATATTCTCTTTCTTTTTATTAGTATTATTAGTGATCTGATCAAGCGCGATAACTCAGCCTAGATCTGGTCACACCGCGCTGTACATACACATATTAGCAATCATAACGGTGACATTAAAACATAGTATGCATTTATTTACTTAAAAAAAACAGCTATTTAACAACAAAACGAAACAAATGTATATTCACACAACCCACCCCATAACTAGTATAGGTCAAGTCATGGACCGAAACCAGCAGCTACATTTATCGTTAAGGGAGGAATCAGTAAAGGTAGTACAGTTTAAAGCGAAATAATATTGTTGAGCCATAAATTGCAAACTTTTCTATGATAGATGAAGTCACTCTCTTGTCAGCTATTAATAAACTTCATCTCTATTGACACAATGGTGATAATTTAGAGATTTGTGTTATAGCATGGCTAAATAAGCAGAGTTTTATTTATGCTGGACCAATATATGTCCAAGAACATAAATACATTATTATCACTAGCGTATTTTTATGACAAATTTTGTTTTATCAAGATGATGAAGCATTTATATCTTAGTTTACATTTAGACGATTAAGAAGAATTTTACTTAAAAGCATACTATGACAATTGATGGGCCCTATTAGTGACTGACTTTAACCTTTCATACTTCCTAATGCAAGAGTAAAATTGTATTTATTTTTATTTGTTTCATATCTTCTGCTAAAGAAATGCTTTTAGCCGTAAAGTCCTCTTTTCAGTGACGTACTCTTTTCCCCCAAGATTCAAAAAACAGTGTTATTATTGTTTTTTTCTAAATGGCCAAACATCTCCATTTTTTTCCCCTCAATATTAAAAAAAAATAATAATAATGTTCGATATACACCAACGTTCGTCATTTTAAAATATTTTTATAGTGATGATAGCGATGACGTTAGGCGCATACCAGATGATCAAGCGCGGAATTGACGAAGATGAAGTAGAAAACGATACGGATATTGACCCAAAATATATATTATAATGCACTTGAAAATGTTGTACAGAACGGTCATTTATACCTATTGGTTAGATATGTACATAATGTCATGGCCATCCTGAGAGGAAGATAAGTTACAATTATTTTCCTTAGAATGCCACGGGATCGGATGATACATGATTTTTATTAAACTATACAAATCCATGCATTACCTAGCATCCTTACAATCGCAAAAGTTATTTGTGAACGCGTCTCAGCTTCTGAAGAATGCATTTGTTAGGAAATTAGAGTCTGTGTTGCTATTTAATAAACAAAAAGTGGTTCATTATATTTTTTTACAGCAGAAGTCAATTGTAATTATAGGGGAAACAAATAGATGTCTGCTAATAACGACACTAAACCTGAAAATAAAATATAATTATAAAATCCTTTATTGATCTAAATAAATGGAAATGTATGTTGATTACATTTTGCATATTCTTTTTCAGCATATAAACAAATACTTATTCCAACCAAGACAACATTTATTGGCAATTATAACAATTTAACACAAACTTCTACAGTATTTATCCAGCATACACATCAGCATCAATGAATTCACTGAGTGAAAATAATGATTTAATTTGTTATAATACGATTTGGCACGAGGAGCATGCTTGTAAATTCGTAAAGAATGGGGGAACAAAAAAAAAGTGAGTAACAATTCACCGTTATTGAACTGATCTTAGAGGAAACAAAAGATTGATATCACATTATGTAAAGAAATTCTATCAGAAGCTAGTGATATTAAATTAAATTTAATCATATACATAAATTAAATTAAATAAAACTTGGGTACAGACGAAAACAACTGAAACAAATTACAGCAAATGGACAAGGTAAAAGACTAAAAAACGCATATCAATATATATACACAATATAATAACCTTGAGTATGTCTATTTACATCTCGCTATGTATATCTGCTAAGAAACTTAGCGAGGCATTGCATCCGAACATTCTAGAACGGGTAGGACACAATGGTTCCTAGTAGGAAATCCACTCCTTATTTCGAAACATTCCAAAGTAACATTTTATTTAAAACGATGTAGACATTGCGTTTGCGGGATTTATGAGCACAAATGGATTGCATTCAAATGTAAACAACCGTTTCCCCAGCCAGAAAAAGGGAACGAGCAGGTATGTGGTAACATGACACAATTACACTGTGACTTCATTATCAATTTAATTCCTAGCAGGCAAGTTGTGGTGGCTAAAAATAATTATGTGTCTCAGAAACAGCCAGACACTGGAGTCCTTCAAAACAAATTTAAAAACTCATCTATTTCGCAAACCCCTTCTGGGGTGAAGTTGTCTACCATTTTTCCCAGCTAGTTATTATCTCTAAGCTTTGTTTTGGTACCGCGCTTCGAGAATTTATTTGGGGATGAAGCGTGATATTTCAAATGAACCTTATTATTATTATTATTATTAATAATAAGCCAAGACATACACTACACTAGGCCAATAGTCGGAAAACTCATTATTTAAAAGCGCTAAACATTAGACAAATGACGATTAAAAGGTTTAAGAGGCACATTTCTTTTCATCGGAGCGTTACCAGATTCAGCAGTGGCACTGGACTAATTTAACATTTTCCGTGCACCACTTTGCCGTCATTTTACCTACCTACGGAATTTACACAAACCTGTATCATCCTGAAAACCCGGAGATGGGGAGATGGAGTTCACGTGCGCCTAACAGGCAGCAGTGAGGCCTCTCGAACATCTAACATCGGATTTATTTTACGCGCTTCGAGCCTTTGGGGATGAAGCGTGATTTTTAAATAAACTTTATTATTATTATTATTATTTAAGATTTATGTTTTTGGGAGTCAAAATCGATTTGTGGTTGACTGGCCGAGCTGCACTCATGTCGCTAAAGAGCTGCATTAGGCTCGCGAGCAGCGATTTGCTGAACACTGCACTAGGCTAAATATAACAGGCTGAAAAACAGAGTTCATTAATGTTATGTTTATGGCGGGAAATGTCTTAGAGGAACTTTAGCAGGTTAAGCTAGCTCTATAATGTTTTCACTTCTGAGGATAAACCTTGTGTAGAATTCAACCGTCACGGTCCTTATTCCGCGATATTCTATCATAACGACACTGATTTAAATACTATGTAATCTCGTCTGAATTTAAATTATCCTTTTTTCGCTTATTAATTCTAT
>OZ024807.1:26779096-26789176 GCA_964017045.1 Omphiscola glabra | reverse complement strand
GTGTGGGGGGAGGCAGGTTAATTTCTGGAAACAACATAAGAAAGGAAATAGTAATTTTAAATACTTTTCTTTTTTTAATGACTTACTGATTTATTTAAATTTAAGTATTTCGTTAATCAAGAGTATACTGAACTATATATTTAATGATTTTTTTATATTTCTGGCATTTATCATACAAAAAAAAACAAATCATAATTCCATCTATCTATATAAATTTAGGCGCTACATAAAACCCCGTCAAAAACGGTTTATTAGAAACCAAGCTACCCCAGTCAGTGCAACTATTACAATTTTACAACTGCGTGTGAGTAGCGTACATTTGTAATACAACTTCACTTAATACCTGGGATTTCCAGGTATGGTAGGATTTCCTGTGAAATTATGCATATTTTAAAATTTGAGCCATTTCTGTTTCAAAAATCTTAAAACTACACATTTAACTGTCTCCTTTGTTCTTCCAATAGATTAAATGAGATAAATAATTTGGAAATCATTTGTGAACATCCCACCCTCTCCCTTCTTTAACATAATTAACTTTGTTTTAAAGTTGTCCGGTCTTCATCTATAATAAAATTGTATGGTAATCATCATACACAGCTATTGCCATTTTTTTCAACTCTATCGGGTTATATATATATATGTATATATATATATGTAAACGAACAAATAATATTAATATGTAACAAATGTGAAACATAACTTGTCACAGATTACAAAAATTCAAATAGTAGACTTTTAGTTTTGAATTGATGGCCTCTATAGATTTTATTTCATTATATTTATAGACTAACACACCAACGTGTTTTATCACGTAGGTGTTATGTCCGTCACGTTTAAGTTCTTTTTTTTTTTACAATGCGGGTACATTTATCCAGCCAATTTAACTGAGATATATGTGTTATCTCCGTCAAGAAGACTTTACTTTAGTATTTATTTTATAATTTGTAGGAAAAACCTGATAAAAGGGTTTATTTTTAATTATAACTATACTAAATAACATAGATCAGAGAGTGGTGAAAATTGCTTTTGAAATGGTTAAGTGGACTTATTTAGGCACAACAGATTATACCTTCTTCAACGTGTGTATGCGGGAGCATCTTAAATGTAAGGTTCATCTTTGTTTTTTAACTTGTTGCAAGTGTGCTGTGTTCGATTTTTTGTTTGTTTCATTAATAGTAACCCATGCTATATCTTTGTATGTTTCGACCATCAACTTCCTAGACATGCTTATAATCACTTCATTTGGTTAGGCTGACATTATAATTTCGTATACATATATTTCAATGCTTATGTTTCAAATAATAAAAAAAATATTAATGAATCAGCTGATATTTATTTATTTTAAAATGTTTATGAGCTGATTCATTACTAACATATTGCTTATCTGTAACCATGAAAAGCAGGGAGTAGGAAGGGTGTATTAGTTTGTTATACATTTTTGTCACTGTTTTTGAAGTAAGTTATTTTCAATTAAATATATTTCCTTTTTCCTACGAAGTAGAAACATGTGTATTAACAACTTTTGAAATTAAAATTGATTCTTCAAGCCCGCAGATTTGACACCTAATTTAAAATATTCACTGAATAAAGGGAATTCTAAGATAATAAATGTTTGTAGGTGCTTAGAGTGTGGTCAAGCTTATTTTGTTGGAAAATACTAGTCCAAAATTAATTGATACTATTTCTACTTTGATCTTGATATACATGGTATATACATTTTAATGTTGATTGTAAGTTATATACAATTTAAATTAAATGTATACATTTTTTTTTCTTGAGGGCAAATTAATTTGTAAACACATTTACATAAATAAAAAAAAAAATGGTTCAAAATTAGTCAAGGCAACATTCTGATCAGACATAACAAAACGTTGGACTAATTCTAATATATTTATTTGCATTCATTATTGTTATTTAAGTTTACAATGACAAAACCGTTAAACTGGTGCAACAGAGTACGTCAAATATCACGTGTTAAGGGATTAAACTCGTTTTAAATTTTAATGCACTGCTTAAACCATTGGACAGGAACCAATATATTTTTAAAACTTTTTTTTACTGCTTGTGACTTTTTGTATTCATTACCTGCTATGAAGGATGACGTATTTTGAAACACGCTTTGCCCGCCTTCCACGTGCATGACCTCTTTCAAGTCGGTCCAGTGTTGGGGCGGCTAGAAAAAATATCCTTTTGTTGATACTTTTGTTTACTATCGTCCGTTTCTGTCGAACATGATAGAATGATCTAGAGAATGCGGGAAGCAGTAAGACTGAGTATTCTTAATGATTTCTTATTCTTATGCCCTACTCTTTTAAATTTCTCCGTTTCCTTGAAAAAGTTGTCGAACCATTTTCCATTGTTTAAATTTATAGTGATAAAAATTAGTTGCATTTTTAAAGTTATGTTTTTTTTTTAAATATAGTTATTATATATATATATAATATAATATATATATATATTTATTCATGTCTTTTAAAACATTGCTTGTTTTTTTTTGATGAAAATACATATGATTCCAAATATACATTTTCATAGATATGTAGTTACTTTTCTTGTTAAATAAAAGACTGCTAATTGTAGATACTGAATGCCTTTATTGATTTTTTTTAAAAATTCTTTAATCGTAAAAGAAATGCATTTATTTATTTTTTTTTAAAAATCAAAGCTACGATTAGTATCATTTCTATTGATTTTAATCTATTCATAAAACGATCAGAAATAAATTGAAACGCAGGTTCGTGATTTCAGCTGACACATTTTAAAACTGTTAAAGTTTATGTTAATCTTTCACTATAACTGAAGAATATGTCACTGTTATAAATACTACTCGAGACGTTGCCTATTCAATCAGTGACTTCTTTAAATTTAAACATTCTCAATATCGAAAAGAAGAATAAATATCTAAAAATATAATTTTAAAGATATCTTGGTTTATTTCTCTATCCACTCTATGCATCAAAAATTACCATACATTCAATACATTTTCATTCCTATTCAGAACCGATATTCTCAAGCACAGTTTTCATCATGAATGCTGAATTCAATATAAATGTTGATCCCCAATGACCAAGTCTGTCCACTCTGATTGGGCAGTCTTTATTTGTCGCAATACTATATTATAATATGCATGGATTATATTTTATATTACCAAAATGAATTACATCTCATTGGTTTTTCACACATTCATACTGATATCCGTTATGTCTTTGTCTCTATTTGCCCATGGAAAATCAAGAAAAAATACAAGAATAAAATGCAATAAATTTTGTAAAATTGTCCACCATTTCTTAAAAATATATGTGAAAATATAACAATTTCTGTCGTATGTTTTTACCGTATACTCGTCCAATTTTTACACAACTCTACTATTTTTTTATGTGAGATCGCAAAATGCATGTTTTTAATTAATAAAACTCAAATTTACAGTAAGTTTTAAGTCAACACATTTACTTACGAAACCATCCAAGGATCGAATGTATCTTCATGTTTCTGAACTATTAGTTTTGTTTTATTTCCTCTTAAACATTTAAGGCTTCATACATATACTTCTAAATAAAATGTGCCACTTAAACTAAAGCAAATGCTAACACATTAAGTATATATTTTGTAAACTTTAAATTAAATGGGACATAGTAATGCCTCCTTTATCTTAGTTAACTTTGTACATTAATAATTATAATATTATATGTACTATCAAAATTATAGATGCCGTCATTTTGAATGCAACCTCAAGCGACAGTCTCAACGACCTGGTCATGTCAAAAAGAAATAATGTCTTTAGTATCCCAATTATGCTTACATTTTCTGTCACAGAAGATATTCTATAAGTATTTATATTGTCTATTTGACTTTTTCTATAATTTCTTAAACTAGAAAAGTGTCAATAAGATGTTTCTGTTACAAATAAATTTTTCTTACTCTCATCTGCTTTCGGTCACATGCTATTGCATTCTAACTTTTAAAGAAAAACAAAAAAAAATAAGACATTTGTCGTCTTAGTATTAAGCTATTAATGTTACAATCTTATTTGAATTAAGTTTTTAAAAAAATATTTCAAGATGAATTTATTTAAATCATTGGTAGATCTCTTATTACTATGTAAATGAACGTTTTCCTTCTATTTGTATTACCCTAAATACCAGCGAAATTAAAAAAAAAAAATGTCCCTCATTTCGAGTAAATGAGTTCATTAGTAATTGTTGCGACTGAATGTTAAGTTGTTTAGGTGTGTGTTAGAGAGTTTCAATTAGTTAGTAAACATTATTCCCGCGTTTGGCTAAATGACATATTTGTATACTTATTGTGAAGTATTGTCTTGACAGTATTGCCATTCATGCGATTGCGACAAAACATTGGAGGATTGTATTCCATAAGCTCGCGCATTTTACTGGGTAATTATAACACTTTTAAAATATTTTGTTTTGGCCGTTGGCGCCAAAATCGTCTTTTTTTTCTTATATGAGCTTTGTAAACAATAGATTTCGTCTGCGCTCCTACACCATTTATTCGAATACGCTAAAACTTTGACGAGATGTTGCGAGCATGCCCACAAAGGTTTCTAAATTATTACAACCGTTTAAAATATTCAGTTTTGAGTCACGGGCCCCATGTTTTTTTTTTTCTGATAGGAGCTATATAAATATAATTTCAAACAGTATGCGCTCCTACACCATTCATGTGATTGCAACTAAACTTTTTTTGAAAGGTTTACCATAAGGTCGCTCATGTTTATGAGTAATTACAATACTTTTAAAATATTCCGTTTTCAGCCGTTGGCCCCAAATTCTTTTTTTTTTCTTATATGAGCTTTGTACAAAATAATTTCGGTATAAGCTCCTATACCATTCTTCTGAATGCGATAAAACTTTAGTTAGATGTTTTTCCCACGCCCGCAAAGCTTTTCCAATTATTATAACCCTGTAAAATATTATGTTTTGAGCCAGGGGCCCCATGTTCTATTTTTGCAATATGAGCTATATAAATATAATTTCAAACCGTATGCGCTCCTACACCATTCATTCGATTGCAACAAAACTTTGTTGAAAGGTTTTCCATAATGTCGCGCATGTTAATAAGTAATTACAATACTTTTAAAATATTCCGTTTTCAGCCGTTGGTCCCAAATTCTTTTTTTTTCTTATATGAGCTTTGTACAAAATAATTTCTGTATGCGCTCCTATATCATTTATCTGAAAGCGATAAAACGTTAGTAAAATTTTTTACCCACGTCCGCAAAGCTTTTTAAATTATTACAACCGTTTAAAATATTATGTTTTAAGCCAGAGGCCCTATGTTCTATTTTTCCTATATGAGCTATACAAATAAAATTTTAAACGGAGCTAATGTGTGGATGGATAGATTTTTAATCAAATACAAATAGCGACATTAAATTGTGTGTGTCACATAATAATTAGGTTTCTGAAGTAGTTACAACACTTTTAAAATAATCCGTTTATGGCCGTTAGCCCCAAAATCGTTATTTGTCTTATATGAGCTTTGTAAAAAATAATATCCGTATGCGCTCCTATACCATTTATCGGAATGCGATACAACTTCAGTAATATGTTTCTCTTTTTTTAATATTGTGATATAATAAGTAGGTTTCTGAAGCAATACAACAATTCTACAATATTCCGTTTGTGGCCGGGGGCCTTAATTCGTTTTCCACCTTTATATTATCTATATAATTATCGTATGCATTCCTATACAATTCATCCGATTGCGATAAAAAAAATTTGGTGAATTGATATCCGCGCTCCCGCAAATGTTTCTAAATTAGAAAAAAGTTTTACAATATTTCGCATGGGCCGACGTCCTTAAATTCGTTTTGTTTTCTTTAACAAACTTTATCAAAATAATTTCAATCAGAGCTATCAACTCAACCGCCCTTGAACAAATGCCAACAGACATCAATTTGTAGCAAGAGCAGAGAAAACACGTTTTTGCATGTTTAGTGTAGAGAGTATTTTTGTTGTTTTTATTAATAAGCTTGAATTTTGTGACGTATTTTAGAATTGGATATAGCTTTGTAAATGTGTTGTGATTTTGAATAGCAATGATGTAGTAATACATCTATTATATAAGCATGATCTATGCTGACAGTAATTCCAAAGAACCGATACGATTTAAATACGTTCCCATTTTTTAAAACAATCATAGTTTTCTTCTATTATTTTAAGGAACTCGAATCAATGGTAATGCGAAAAATATATTGTATATTCGCTTTAATGTTAATAAAATTTTAAGTATTAGTAATATAAATTACAAATAAATCTGGAGTAACAACTAAGGAACTATTTTAAACATTTTATATGTGGTTGAAAGTTATGAAAATTAATAAAACAAATTATGATCAAAGAATTACACTGTAATCACATTTATCGGGGAAACCAAAACATCTGTTGATTTTAGTGCATTTTTTAAGTGCGTTCCAAATATTGCGTAATAAAAGTAAAACTAAGTTGTTCTAAATAATAACGAAAATGAAGTCAGAACTCAAATTGTCTGTTTATTCATTGCAAAAATGTATCTGATTTAATTAAATTAATAATGTATTTCCCCCTTCCTAAAAGTAAAATTAATAAATATAATAGATTGCTTTTTAAATTGCTACAATTTAAAAAATGAAATACAATTTTTGCTTTTTATTTTTAACGTATAATAAATTTCTACTTTTATTATTTCCAAAAATATACATTTATGAAATTTATAAATTAGTAAAAAAAAACAAAAAAAACGAACCTTTAAATATACGTTTAATACAAAAATGCCGTTTAATGCAATTAAATGCATTAGGTTTCTAAAAAAGTGCAAATATTTTACAATATTCCGCTTTGGGCCGGGGGCCTTAAATTATTTTTTTTTTCTTATATGAACTATGTAAATATAACGTCAAGCAGAGATATTGCATAAGTGGGTGGAATTACATTAAATATAAACTGTGACATTTCATTTTGTATATGTTACTTAATAAATAGGTTTCTGATTTAGTACAAATATTTCACAATATTACGTTTGGGGCCGGGGGCCCTAAATTTGTTTATATGTAATAAATGAGCCATATAAATATAATTTCAAACATAGCTATTGCATGGGGGAATCAATCGCTATAAGTTTTGGAACTAACTTTGGAAAATCCATGCTTCCCACACGGACAGCTGCGTGTGGTCTGCTGACACTTCTTCAAACATTCTAATTAATTCGAATACGCACCTAACGGTTAAAAAAAGGTGTTTCTTAGAAGAAATTACAAAAAAATTATTAAAACACAGACACTTTATTTCCATGAGTGGCATTGCAACGCATGCCGGGTACTTGCTAGTAAGTAATACAAATAAACCAGGAATAGGAAAAATAATTTTGTTCAAAATCATTTTTGTGCATGGGGAAACCACGCTTTCCCTTATAGAAATTGTAATTGCTCAATGGATACAACTCTTATTTTGTTTTCCTTAATAGCTGTGTTTTATTTAAAAGAATTCTAGACGGATATATAATCTAGCAAACAAAATACAAATTAACACATGTTTTAAGATATATTTTAGTTTATACATTTTTAAACATTTTAAATGAATTGTGCATGAATATAATATATTAAAATCTTTATGTTTCTACTTTCAGATGCCTTTTCAATGTGTACATTTTTTTTTCATTTAAATTAAGGATGAATTTGATTGCATTTCGTTAAAGTTACTTTAAAAAAAAAGTCTCCAAAAATAATGATTACATTTTATTTTTATAATTTCCTTTTTAACAGACACGACCTCAGTATGCCAGTACTAATGGGCTATCAGAAAATGAAAACATGATTTCTAAAAATCAAACTTACTTCAAGTATACATGCAAAGTGGACACCGCAAAAATAAATCTAACCCGAGGGCAATATAAGATTGTAATTGTCATGTGCCAAAATATCACTTTGAAAGACAAAAGCAAACAACTTAGTGTCAACAAATATTTTACGTTTTCCATTGGTTAGTAGGAATGTCTTTATCTTTTCATCACATCTTATGTACTTTAAGACATGTTAATAGTTTTTTTTTTTTTTTAAAGACGTCCCAAAACAACACTGTTTATATATTTGTATTTACATTTCTGTCACAATTTAATGAGAAACATTTGAAACTTCATTTTATGAAAAACGCTACTCCTGTATAAACGTCGATGCATAATTTTAATATACCTTAAATATACTTTTTTATTATTGTAAAGCTCTGCAATGGTAACAAATCATCAGTGTTGGGGTGTATACTATTTTTTTTTTTTTTTCTGGCAAAGAGGAACAGAAATATGACTATCAGATATTTCAATTGATGCAGTTCATCAACACTGTCTAAAACAGACACCCTTGATCTCAAGAATAATATGCCAATCTGAATAAAGAAATATGATCGCTCTAATATAACAGTGCATTTCAATTAACAACAAGCTAGGAAGATAACAGAGACTGTCATTGACAACTTATGCAACACGAGAATCAAAAGCACATGCACTTTATATATTTTTAAACATTTCGAAAGTAAAAGAACAATAAGTTAATATTGTTAGTTTGTTTCCTCGTTTTATATTTAAAAGATATCATATAATTTATGTGCATTGTTTACAGAGTATAGAAAGCATGTTTTATTGACTTTTTTTGAGTTTATGTTTTAACAAGACCTAAACAATTGTATTAGGCATTGTTTAGCAATGCTGTGGTTATGGTTAAAAAAAAATCACGCGAGATCCCTTATCAAACTCAACATGACATATCGACAGCTTTTGTGTAGTTTTAAAGTTTTCTAGATGCGAATTCTCAAAGAAAATACAAATAAACAAAGTCCCTGTATAATAATATAAAGTACGTTTAAAACACCAAACGAAATCGTACTATTGCGTCTGACATCCATTTAGATGACATTTATATATCATAAAGGAGCTACTTCCTTTTCTAAACAAGTCAAATGTTACGCAATCTAAGCGCATTGAAATTGTAAATTTTATCTAACAAGAAACAACTTAATAAATATAGAAAATGACACATCTTGACGATCAAACAAACAGTATTTAATTATTTACATAATATAAACAAACCACGATTAATGGCATTTACGACAAATGAATGAAAAAAACAACGTTTCTCAATCTTCCCAAGTGTATCCGGCTAAATAAATATCACCCACTCATTCCCTAATAATATCTTCTCATTCGCTCATAACAAATACCTCCCACCATACCGGAATTGCGTCATAGTGTATTTATTACATAGTAAACGTCCTGCGCTATAAGGGGAAGTTCCAACTGAAAAACAGTATTGCTCAAAGGTTAAATTATCAACATAGACACATAACATAATCACACGATCCGACCTTGACAGAGTCCTCTGAAATAATATGGATTTAAATAGAAAGTTAATTAGCTATAGCTGCCAGTTAGCTAGATTTAGCCCAAAATTATACTTTATGATTTCTAATTAAACAATATATTAAATGTCTTCATATTAATCTTTTGAAATGCAGCGATCTCAAAAAACTGTTCAATCAAACCATAAAATATATTTTTACCACAACCTGTCTCTTAATAATAATTTTCGCAAAAACAATAAAAACACATTATTTCAAAACTATAACAACATATATTTATAAAATGTTAGATAGATTAAGAGACCTTTGAACATTTACACATATTTTCAACCTTTTTTATTAGATTATTCAACAATTAAATTTCTTTATAATGCTCTTATTTTAATATAAAGACATGTCTATATTTATTGTTGTTTAAACTTTTGACAGACAATGCACATTCTGTGTCCCCGTTCATCTTAGTTTTTATAATAATTTGTTTTGTTTGAGGAACCACTTAATTTGTAAAATCGTTGTTGGGATCTGGTACTATCAACGTAAATGTTTGTTTACATTTTAGAAAATATAATTTATAATTACATAATGCTTAAATATATGCGCATATGTGAGTGTATCTTTTTGTATGCATGCATGCTAGTATTTGTGTTTCAGCTAGTGTCAAAGAAAGATTTGAACATGAAATATAACTCACACATTTATATTTAAACTTCTTGACTTACATTGGTTGCGTTTAAATTTA